>JARQWZ010000974.1:0-22500 GCA_033150135.1 Gobio occitaniae
TAATAAAGGCCTTCTGAAGCGAATTGATGGGGTTTTATAGGAAAAATATCCATATTTATCACGTTATACAGTAAAATATCTAGCTTCTGGCGTACCACCTTCCGTTTTCAACTTACGAAAAAAGCGTACCTGGCGCGACGATGTCGGATGTAGCATAAGCGTTTTGAAGTGTGCGAGGCGTTACACTTTCTTCGTAAGTTGAATATGGAAGCCGGTCTGCCGGATATTTGGATATTTTTCTTACACAAACCCATCGATTTACTTCAGAAGGCATTTATTAACCCCCCGGAGCCACGTGGATTACTTTTATAATGGATGGATGCACTTTTTTGGGCTTCAAATTTTGGGCTGCCGTTGACTGCCATTATAAAGCTTGGATTAGCCAGGACCTTTTTTAATTCATCTCCAATTGTATTCGTCGTAAAGAAGAATTTCATATACACCTAGGGTGGCTTGAGGGTGAGTAAATTATGGGATCATTTTCATTTTGGGGTGAACTGTCCCCTTAAAGTTGTAAATAAACAAGATAAATATTATATATATATATATATATATATATATATATTTTTTTTTTTTTTATTGAATAAAATATTTTAAATGAATCCATAAATTAACTTTTTTATTTTAAATAAATACTTTTGAAAAATAAATATTTTAAAGCATTTCTTTTGTATTTAACAAATAAATAAAAACTCTTTAGACACATGACACATGGTACGATTGGCTGAGAAATTAAACACTTCACCTTTAAGGCAAAAACAAAAGCAAATCATTAGTGCGTCAACAATGAACTTTACATAAAATTGCATTGTGACATTACACAGTTATATATACGCATATCAACAAAATGTATGGTAGTTTACAGTTAGATAATATTATGCTTGCATGCAAACACTGATGTCATGCAACACACTTACATAAAGGGCTCTGGAAACTGTGCAACTAGAAATCGAAAGAGCTTGAACACATTGGAGACTGTTCTGCTAGCCTTCAATCTCACATAGACCTCTGAAAGCATCTCTCTCTATCGCTCTATCTCTCTCTCTCACCCTTGCTGGTTCGGGCGGCGATGAGTCCTGGTGTCTCTCCCAGGTCATTGTGAACCTCGACATCTGCTCCAAACACCATGAGAGCCTTGATCAGGTCCATGTGGTCCAACTGTGGGCCCAGAGGATACAGCAAATAAGAAAAAAAACTAAGAAAAAGTGGTCTCTATACCTAACCACATTTTCTGTAAAATTGTTTCAAAAGAAAAATAGTTAATTATCCTGTCAATTAGTTTGTCACGTTACATTTTGAAATATAAGAGCTTTGAATTGTTTTGCAAAAATTTAATTTTGCACACACACTGTTCGTTTTTAACTAAAACCATAAATAATTTTTGTTAATTAAAAAAGCTAAAAATAAAATCCAAATTTTAGATGACAAATGTAAACTTAAATGAAAATTAGTCTAACTGAAATAAAACCATCTGAAGTAATTAATTTACTAGAGCTAAAACTAAAATGAGAATATAAAAAAAGAATAACAAAAAAAAAGAACAAAGTAAATAAAAATAAAAGCTAATTCAAAACATACATATACATTATATATATATAAAACATAATAGCATATAAATAGTATTGGAGTAACACTGTTTGAACTAGATTATTTTAAAACATATTTTTTATGACAATGTTGGCATTTTTGGTATTTTCAATTAATTAATTTTATTTGTAATAGTTTTTTTTTATAATAATAAATAAATATTATTTATTAGTTATCACTGTAATACAATTTATTAAAAACTGCATAAAGGCAGTACAACAAGTACTATTATGATGCATACATATTTTACATTTTAAATTAAAATGTTAAATTCATTTGAATATTTATTGTATTTTTTTACACATACTGGATGAAATATGAGCCAGACATGTTCTTGACAGGCTTTCTCTCTCATACCTTCATGGCAAGGTGCAGTGCTGTGTTTCCATCTTGGCCCTTAATGTTGGGGTCAGCTCCATGGGTCAGCAGTGTCATTGCAGCCTCAAAGCGCCCCCTCTTGGTCAGGATGTGTAACGGACTCTCTCCGGTCTTACTCAGATAGTTGATGTTACAGCCTCGGTCCAGCAGTACACGGCTCATCTAGAGAGAAAACACAGGATGGTCAGAAAACGGATTAACAGATGTTGGCTGAACGTCTGATGCATAAGGCACGTCTGATGCAAAAAGGAAACACTTCAGAAGTTTCAAAGTCGACATTTGATTGAATTGATTGAAAGGTCAATCAAAGTCGACATTTGATTGACATTTGATTTTGGAACTCTACAGGATTTCTTTAACGGTCCACCTGGAAACAAAGGCAGAAAGCCATTGTGTTCACAACTGTGACAATGAGCGCTTATCAGGATGGATTTTCAAAAGTATGTGAAGTTTGTGGTGCCTAAATTTGTCTGTTATTGTAGGTGCATTGACTTTATATTTTCATGCCCCTAAACATAACACGGGGCAAAACGAACTGTGATTGGTTGCTTTACATGTCGTTCAGATGTCCTCTTGAATGGTCCTAGGCCAATGAAAGCTGTGATGGAGTCCAGACCTTCTGCGACAGTCTGAATGCAGATCATTCCTCAAGTAAGGGTGTTTACACGTTTAGTTTGGTTCTTTTGGTCCAGACCAAAAATAAAATGATACATTAAAGGTTTGTGTTCACACTTGTAGTTCGCTTAATTCGTTTGGTCCAGAACAAAAAAAAAACAATTTAGTCCTGGTCTGCTTAGCATTCACATTGGCATTTTAACATCGAAACTAAAGAGACCGAACCTAAAGGCATAGGGATACGTTCACAACCTGATTGGTCGACTTTTATTACGTATAATACGTTCCAGGAGCTTACGTTCTGCCAGTGAACGACGCCTTGTGGTGCCATACCAGAGAGGCATGAAATCGCTCTCACAGACCTTTTCCTGGACCGCCCCCAATGGTGGAATGACCTGCCTATCTCAATTCGTGCAGCCGAGTCTGTATCCATTTTCAAAAAACATCTAAAGACACATCTCTTCCAGCAGCACCTGACCAATCAAGAATAGCACTTATCATTCTATTCATTTTCTGTCTGTCTAATTTATTTAAAATAAAAAATTAAAAAAATCTGTCCTGTGTGTTCTGTGCTAGATTAACTGAGACTTGTTACAGCACTTGCATATTGTTGTCCTTGACAGTTCTAGTTGTTTCTATTGCTCTCATTTGTAAGTCGCTTTGGATAAAAGCATCTGCTAAATGACTAAATGTAAATGTATATTTTGCGACGGAACTTAACGAACATCCTAAACAATGCGGTGTTCTTGGCTAAAGGCTCTTGCTGTATGTGCGTAGCTACATATGATAGTATTTTGACCAGCTGAGAACTCGTGAAGAGCTTATAAAATGTGTAAAAGGTGTCAAAATAGCGGAGGAATCCCTCCGTCACACACAGAAATGAAGACCGGCTGTGAGGAGACACTTGTACCGAACTGTGATGGGCATCATGACTATGACGAGAAAAAACAGGTATACTTGAGCATTCTGTCCTATTTAGGGTTGCATATTATGACATGTCCTGTTTTTGGTATGTTTACATGTCTTTGGGCCGTTTGCGGAAAGACAAGTCCCCAATAGTTACTGTTGCTATGTCCGACAAGCCACGCTCTCACACGACACGTTCTCACGCAGTGAAAAACACATTGCAAAGACAACGCACTGACAGACAGAATAGAGCAGATTACTTTTAATATAAAACAAAGTAATTTTTTTAAAAGTAATGTAAACAATAAATACCGTTTTGTGGCTCTTTAATGTGTGATGACAGGTCGCTGTAGCGCCTCAGTTAAAGCTGCTTGTGAAACCGTTCATCTCTTCCTTCTAGTTAATTTATAGTATCAAATAAACATAAATGAACTTCAGAAGGAATGTTGTTTCAAACACGGAAAGACAGTACACAACGTTTTCAAGTTCAAGTCCACCGACGTTAATCTACTAACTCTCTTGACTGCTTTGTCGGACAAAAATGGCGGATTCTGCAGATTATGATTGGTCAGATCGCTTGTCAATCAAACTTTCGGCAAAAGGGTGAATTGCACCAGAGTTTGTTATAATCGAACCAAACATGCCAAGTGTGAACACACCCTAAAAAAAACAAAGGAAGTATTCCTGACCTCGGCAGTCTTAACCCAGTGAAGAGGCGTTCCTCCATAAACCGGATCCTCCGCTAGAAGTTGATTGGGGTTAGAGGATAAAATTGCTTCAGCACAACTAAAGAAGAGGAAACGAGAAAAATAAGATTGATTAAATGAAACTTGCAGGTGAATCATCAATGAAGCAATAAAGATTCCTGGTCCGCACCTCTTCTCGTTAAACTTCATGGCAGTGTGGATTGGATAGCCATTACTTCCCATGATGTCACAGCAGGCTCCGCCCCCAAGCAGACCCTTGACCACCTCGACCCTCCCGAGACGGCATGCAATGTGCATTGGCGCTTCCCCGGATGCGTTCAGCTCGTTCACACCCGCACACAGCTGTGCACACAAAACCTAGCAGAGACAGAAAATCACACAATCTGAATATCTGAGTCTGTCATTCAGCATGTGAGCCCTCAGTTGACCTCTCACCTCTATAATAAGGGCGGAGTCTTGTTTAGCAGCACAGTGCATGGGCGTCTCTCCGTTCTTGTCCTTGATGTCCGTGCGAGCCTGACATTCCTCCAGGAGCTCACGCACGCAGCCCACGTCTCCTCTCTCGCACGCCAGGTGCAGCGGCGTCTGACCCTGAGCGTCACGGGCGTTCATCTGGCTGCAAGGGGACGCCAACAATCAACATTTTTTACTCTAATTAGTAACTTCTTGATTGAATATTTATTATTTTCGGACTAAGAGACAAGACTTTTTACATGAGGTTGGTTTAAAATGGTCAGGTTTTTATCTCACTTGTGCATCTTGTGATAACACTGAATATTGTGCAGTTTCTCACATGCTATTTTAGAGAATAGTACAAAATAGGCATGGGAAGTTGGCATGTACTGTGGCGAGACATGCTAAACTCTGTGTGAAACCATTTTAAATTATTTTTTTATTTCTAATAAAAAGAACTACACTGACTATTTCTGCTTTTAAAAATGACTAAAACATAGGATATATTAGAATTGAATGCCCCTATATTTAAATGGTATTTAAATGTAAACATATATATAATAACATTTATACACACATATATATACACACACATATACATATATTAATAATATATATATATATATAGTATATATATATATATATATATATATATATATATATATATATATATATATATATATATATATATATATATATATATATATATATATATATATATATATATATATATATATATATATATATATATACACATACATACATACACACATATACATACATATTATATATATATATATATATATACACACACACACACACACACTTCTAAATTGTTATTTCATTTATATTATTCATATTTAAATATATTTTTGAATAAAAAACTACTAAAACAGGATTATTTAAAATTAACTAATATAGGCAAAAAGGGGCTTAAAGTTGTGACAAAATCACCTTTCCTTATTGATTAATATATATTTTCATTAAAATCTTGATTAAATAAATAAATTGTATTTAATTTATATTGTTCATATATAAATATATTTACTTTAAAAATTTTTTTTATATAATTTAAAAAATAATAATAAAAATGGACGTGCATCAACTTCTCAGATACAGTGTTTGTGACTGTTGTAGGTTTATAATCTTTCATTGAAAAAAAGCATTATTAAGGATTCATGCATATTAAATGATTAATAAGTACCATATGACTGGACAGTTTTAGTTTAAAATAATTAGACTGCTCATTATTTAAAGGTGCTGTAAGCTGGTTTTGAAATTGCACACGTTAAATACTACATATCAGATTGATATTAGGAAATATACATAGATTTTAAAAATAAATATGTTCAAATATATATATATATATATATAATTATAATTATACATAATTATTATTAATAATGAACCTCTCACAGCCTATATGTCCGAAATCGCATACTCTCGAGTAGGTACTTATTTTGAATAAGTAATTACTTCACGACCGCTAAAAAAGTATGTTTTGTAAAGTATGTGGCCTTTTAGGTGACTTTTCTCAATTACCTCAAAATGTAATTGTGCTTGAGACAGTCTCTCAGTCCGATATCCACAGCGATGTGAGCCGGGCTCCAGTCGGGGTGATTCCGCACACTGTCTACGATTGGCTGGAGCATCTCGGGTTTCAGCGGTGGGTGGAGCATCTCATAAAATGGCCGGAGTTTGAGGGCATACTGAGGAAACCAATTCATGGCATCTGCCTCTGAAGCTACCTGGAACAACCTTAGCACAAAGACAACAAAATCACAATTTATTTCGTTCTTGAAACCCACATTTGACGAGCTAATGAAATTGTGGTTGATGACAATGAAATGCTATATTCAGGGTGGTGGCGTTATTTAACAAGAGCCTGGATCCACAATGGTTCTTTGTGGCCAAGGCTTCCCACTGCTGGTTACGGTCATCTATTCGACAGACTGCGAATCTGTAGCAATATAGGACCACTATGAAACCACAAGACCCCTGTGACTTTTACGGGAAACCAATTTATTGACTGAAGATGGGTCATGCTATATTGTGAATATTTTGACTAAAGGGACTCACCTCAGGGCCACAGATGAAGACTCGGGGCAGAGTAGCAGGCAGTCCCATGACTGGCTCTGTTGGTTCCTGTACAGGACCACCCTCCCCTCCTGTTTCAATAGCACTTTCCCATTATATTCCGACAGCTGAACATCCCTCACACGGTACGGGTTGGAGAACAGGTTTGACACAGAGCTAACCGTGTTCAATATACGGCCAAGGAACTGCATGGTGAGCTGTGGTAAGAGAGGGTGGTAGTGGAAAGGTGATGTCCTGATAAGGGTTCTCATTTCATTTGACCAATGTTTGTGATTAGAAGTGATACGATTTTTGAGTGATACGGAGGTTGGATTTAAAAATGGTCAGGTTTATCTCACTTGTGCATTTTGTGATAACGCTGAATATTGTGTATTTCTTCACACGCTTTTTCACAAGTCATTTGAGATTACTGTTAATAAAAGGTTAAAACATTCACTGATTCTTCAGAAGGAAACGTGATGCATTAAGAGCTGGGGGGTGAAAACGTATTGAATTTGAAGATCAAGGTAAATTGTACTCAATTTGTCTTCTGGGAAACATGCAAACATCTTCTGTTGCTTCTGAAGGGCAGTACTAAATAAAATAAAAAAGATATTTAAACAAAATAAGAAACATTTGGACATCTTCATCCTGCTCAAAAGTTTTCACCCCCGGCTTTTAATGCATCTTGTTTCCTTCTGGAGCATCAGTGAATGTTTGAACTTTTTTTTAATAGTTGTGTTTGAGTCACTCAATTGTCCTCAGTGTGAAAAGATGGATCTCAGAATCATACAGTCCCTGCTGGAAAGGGTTAAAATTGGCAAAAGATGCTGGAAAACTGAAGAATGTGCAGGACCTGGAGGATTTTTCTGAAGAACATTGGGCAGTTTAACTGCTCAAGACAAACAAGGGATTCATGAACAGCCGTCACAAAAAAACAAAAAACAGGCGTGGATCTTCCAGGGAACGAGAATCAATGGATCATAAACTTTTGGATGGGGTTATTTTAATAAATTCAGCTATTCTTGTAAACATTTTATTATGTAAAATTTCTTATTCAGGACAGTACTAAATAAAAAAATAACATGCATTTTCTATGATCTCTTTTATTTAGTTAAAATTATTCACCTTTTCACAGATTCTGCAAGTGGTTCACATATTTGATCTTTTCACTGTATGTATGCAGGTATATATATATATATATATATATATATATATATATATATATATATATATATATATATATATATATATATATATATATATATATATATATATGGTTTATATAAAGAATCTGCCCTGTTTAATTAACATGTAAAGATTAATAATACAGTTTTTTTTTTAAAGTTAAAATCCTTAAAATAGTATTAAATTCCATAATTACAATAAAATTACATCATAAACTGTACACTTGTATACGTGTGTGTATATGTATAATTTTATATATATATATATATATATAGAACGGGGAGTAGCTAGGACATCGTTTCAGTTTCAGGTCTTTAAAAAAAATAAAAACTGCAGCAACGTCACTAAAGCTAAAAGCTAAAAGAAACAAGGTTAGTGTTGACTAAAACTGCAACCACCGCCATCCGCAGGAACATCTGCATTAGCTATAAATGTTCTATAGTTGACTGGTTTGATAAGGTGGGATAACAGACGAATGGTTTCTGCGCGTGCAGTCAACGTTACATTCATCTCACAACCGAAACGGTCACCTAAGTTACTCAGTTGGCATTTGAAAGCTCGCATTTTAATCGTTGGCTTATCACAATCAGTAGCAACTGACAAAAAACAAAACTTGCTTATCAAAACTCTGCCTGCCACAAACCAGTTTAACAGTCAAAAACAACAATGTAGATGACTGTCATCCGTGCACGCGACTTTGATCAGAGCCACACCGACAGTCAGCCCTCGATGCCACAAGTGTGCTTTAATTCTCACTGAAATATAAAACCTCTTAATCATATATTACACCGTAACCCTCCCTTAACGCCTTACCTTTGCGCTATTTCATTATCCCGTACGGTTATTGATGTACAGACTCAGAAGACCGCTGACTTTTGATAGAACATCAACAATCACTACATGACAACCAACCTTGTGTGAGATTGTCTGACAGACGCAAGAGCCAATAAGCATCCAAGTTTCCATTGCGCAACCGCGATTCGAGCCAATGAGGGTGAGGGGGCGTTTTCTTCGAGAAAAAGCACACCTTAGGATTCACGCACTTTAAATGTAAAGTCCTTTTAATTTAAAAGTCCTGTAAGCAAGCAGTTTAAATATAAAAACGTAAAAAGTTTTCGGTCTGCTCCAACCAAAGTTGCAAAATTATTCAATTCATTTCAGTTCAATTCACATTTATTTGTATAGTCACAATACATAACGTTTCAAAGCAGCTGTACAGAAATGCATATGTTTCTACGTTACATTTTAGAGTAATTTGTTATATCAGAAGTAAATGTGTAAAAGTAATGTCCATATGTCCACAAATGTACAGTTCTAGGATAATACAACTCATGCAGTTTGCTAACGTATTCATTTAGGCAGAAACAATGATTTTTGTTTTTACAATTATTACAAGTTGTGATCATAATGATACATTATATAGAAAATTTGCCAGTTTTGTTGATTCAGAGTTGGCGTCTGGATCCAAACTGGAGCTGGCATAATCAGAAACTGAAAAGCAAATGGAAAATATAGACAGCAACATGGTGTCTGCCCAGATCCAGCCCACATCTGGTACATGTAGAATCTACATGTACCAGATGTGGGCCGGATCTGGTTGACGCTATGTTGCTGTCTGGGTACTTAGCATAGCTGCTGTTCATAATATTTCCAGCAAAAGATGATCATGTGCATTTGATCTGATATAAATGGAGTACAAGATATGTATGTGAATGCTTGGCTAAAGAGATGTGTCTTTAATCTAGATTTAAACGGGGACTCTGGGAGAGTGAGTCTAACTCTGAGCCCCGAACATTATCAGGGAGGCTATTTCAGAGTTTAGGAGCCAAATACAAAAACGCTCTCCCTCCTTTAGTGGACTTAGATATTCTTCTTAGATATCCTACAACCAAAAGTCCAGAGTTTAGTGACCTTAAAGATCGTGATGGATTATAGGCCGATAGAAGATTGGTTAAATACACAGGAGATAAACCGTTTAGGGCCTTATAGGTCAATACTTTGTAATCAATACAGAATTTAATAGGTAACCAGTGTAGAGATGATAAAATTGGTGTTATATGATCATCATTTCTTGGCCTAGTAAGAACTCAGATGCATTTTAGACTAATTGTAGCTTGTTTATTGAGGATGCAGGACAACCAGCTAGTACTGCCTTACAGTAATCTAGTCTAGAGGCCATGAATTCATGATCTAACTTTTCTAACTACATTGTAAAAACTTTTTTTTTTTCACATTGTGAAAAGGTTGTGATAAAGTTTTTATCCAATACATTTAATACAACAGATGTCTGGGGTTATAAATACTTTTTTTCCCCCCTCACAAAATTGCAGAAACATATTTATAATGTTTTTTTTATCACGTCAGCATGTCTCCTTTCAACGTTTTAGAACCTGGTACTTCACATGCTGCTATCAAAATGCGTTCTTTACTGTGTTATTTTTCAAATTAAAATGGCTTTAATATAAAACAATAATATAACTGTATAGTATAGAAATAGATTAAATTAAGTGGTGTCTTTTTATATTTCTTTATAATTCACCATTGGCTATTATGCCACAAGCTACAATATGTAAATCTGAATATTCAGCTTATTATCAGCGCTTTTTTACATTTCACCTTACCTGTAGGGCTGACCTCTGGTTGTAGACCATTGTATAAGCCTACATAACATACACCAATCAGGCATAACATATGACACAATATTATTTCCTAATATTGTGTTGCTGCCAAAACAGCCCTGACCCGTCGAGGCATGGACCCCTGAAGTTGTGCTGTGATATCTGGCACCAAGATGTTAGCAGCAGATCCTTTAAGTCCAGTAAGTTGCGAGGTGGGGCCTCCATGGATCGGACTTGTTTTGTTCAGCACATCCCACAGATGCTCGGTTGGACTGAGATCTGGAGAATTTGGAGGCCAAGTCAACACCTCAAACTCGTTCTTGTGCGCCTCAAACCATTCCTAAACCATTTTTGCTTTGTGGCAGGGCGCATTATCCTGCTGAAAGAGGCCACAGCCACCAGGGAATACCGTTTCCATGAAAGGGTGCACATGGTTTGCAGGTAAAAACTAACATCCACATGGATGACAGGACCCAAGGTTTCCCAGCAGAACATTGCCCAAAGCATCATACTGCCTCTGCCGGCTTGCCTTCTTCCCATAGTACATCCTGGTGCCATGTGTTCCCCAAGTAAGCGACACCCGGTCATCCACATGATGTAAAAGAAAACATGATTCATCAGCCCAGGCCACCTTCTACCATTGCTCCGTGGTCCAGTTCTGATGCGCACGTGCCCACTGTTGCAGCCCCATACGCAACAAACTGCGATGCACTGTGTATTCTGACACATTTCTATCAGTACCGGCATTATCTTTTTGAGCAATTTGAGCTACAGTAGCTCGTCTGTTTGATCGGATCACATGGGCCAGCCTTTGCTCCCCACGTGCATCAATGAACCTTGGCTGCCCATGACCCCGTTGTCGGTTCACCAATGTTGCAGTTTTGGAGATGCTCTGACACAGTCACACAGTTGGCCTTAGTCAAACTCGCTCAAATCCTTACTCTTGTCCATTTTTCCTGCTTCTAACACATCAACTTTGAGGAATAAATGCTCACTTGCTGCCTAATATATCCCACCCACTAACAGGTGCCGTGATGAAGAGATAATCAGTGTTATTCACTTCACCTGTCAGTGGTCATAATGTTATGCCTGATTGGTATGTAGGCCATTCATTGTATTTATTCACAAAATATAAAAAGCAATATGACAAGGGTAGTTCACAAAAAAAAAGAAGAAAGAAAATTAATTTACTCATCCTCCAACCCAAGCCATCCTCTTATGTATGGAAAATATGTCCCGTAGTTTAGCTGTGTTTCTGAGGTGGAAGAAGTTTTTTTTTTTTACATATAAAATGATTTTTGAAAGAAAAGTTGCTGTCTAATATAACACTCTTGGTCTTTAACTGTAGAGGATGAAGTAACACAGCACATCCTTCTAAAAGCAAATTGTATTCCAATAGATTCTGTGTACAGGTTTTAGGTCCAGTAATATCTGAATTTTATTGATGAAAATTACAGGTCATCCAATATTATTTATTAAAACGGCTTCTCAAAGAAAAAAGACATCGGTGCAAGTGGGGAGGCGAAGTTAAGAAAAGTTATTTATAAAAAAAGAATGATCCATTTTTATTTTATGGTGACTTTAATTAAACACTGTTATTGTGATATAGAATACCAACGAATGGGATTTTGACGGTTTAAAAATTGCGAGTTTAATAATTTATCATAAATATCAAGAAATATATCATTGGGAAATGTACTAATCTAATCCCGCGCCGTTTCCAGGACTACCGGGGCTAGTTGACCCGGATCACGTGACAGCGCGGGGGTTTGTTGCTGTCACAGATTTGTAAAGTGTAGAGCCGCGAGACAGAGCCGTCTGGAGCGCGCGCACCGAAAAGATGGAGCAGTCGGCGTCAGGAGACCGGGTTTTCGCAGCGGAAGCCATCCTGAAAAGCCGCGTTAGGAAAGTAAGTAAGAAAGAATGAGGTTTAGGGGTGCGGTGGGTGTTTTTTTTTACGACGTAAAGTACACAGAGAGGGTCGTCTTTCGTTTGTCTCGCGATGCGGAGCTTCAAGGCGCCTGCAATGACAAGAGGGGGAGGCCTACTTGCAGATGTTTCCCTATTTAGCGACCCAGGGCATTTATTTGCATTGGCAGATTGGAAATAACAAGTCAAATGTGGGACATTTGGATATGCAACTTGAGTTTGTGTTGTAAAATTGGGTTGTGCTGAGGTCGAGCTGACAACAGCCCGCTAAAAGAGCAGCAAGAGGGGGCTAAAAAGGGACAAAGTGTCTGGCATAAGTCCATGACTAAATCAATGCATGCTGGCTGACCCAAGATACAAAGATCTCAACAATGCAGAGGATCGAGTAGTTTAAATACTGCACGGTGTCATGCCACATGGTTTAAAGTGTTGGTTGTGCTGTATTAGGCTATATTTAAACACACTTTACTGAGCCCCATAAATTAAATAATTGGGCATGAAGTTGAAATAGAGCATGCATTGCTTCGTTGGTGTTAAATAAAGAGGATTTTCTGCTGTCTTTCTCTTCGCAGAGTCGAATCGAGTACCTGGTTAAATGGAAAGGTTGGGCTATAAAGTAAGTGTAAAATATATAATATTTTCACATAGTATTTGATGCTGTTTGTTTCAGAATTGCAAACTGCAATTTAACCTTTTCTGTTGTTTGGTGAACATTACATTTACATCTTGATGGTACGTAAACTACAACAAATTGACCCAATGGTTTAAATCATGTGAATTAATTCTGATTTAATGAAAGAGTTTGTGTGCCTGTTACTGCATGACACTTTTGCACACATTGTGAAATAGGCCTTATCATTGCAGAAGTGCATTTGGGTAGCTGAAAGTTCAAGTAGTGTTCTGTTCTGACATGATGTACTATATTTGAAACTATTTTAAAGGCACAATATGCAAGAATTTTGGATTAAAATTTCTAAAAACCACTAGAACAATGTTATATATTTTGTTGGCTTGTGTGCTTGCGTTATCCCAGATGTTTCCAAGAATTTTTAAATCAGAGAAATAAGCTATTAAGTCTCTAATATGATAAAACAGCGCTGCGTTACCCCACATACACATGAGCGGAAGCTTTCGTCTGCGGTATAATAAAAGCTCAGCAAAATCAAGACGTCATCAAGCTACGCCTTTGTTTTGAATAAGTGACCTCTAGCGGCGAAAAATTACATATTGTGGCTTTAAGTTAATGTTTTATTTGTTTAAATTATAAAGCATTTATGTAAAGTGAGAGCTATATATAATAAAATAACTTATACAAAAAATTAACTTGATTTAAATGATAACAAGGAAAAAAACCCTGATATAAATATGAGAGATAAAAGCACTTATTTTCTCTTTCGACCGATCAGTTTATATCCTATCAATCAAAAGGGGGTGGAAAAACGTGTTCAGACTGCAACCAATGTTCCCTCTAATTTCTTTTCTCGCTGAGCAAAACTTTTCTCTATTGGGCGGACATTTTGGTTACCTGAGCAAAAACATTCTTTATCTGTACAAACGCACATAAAAAAGTAGTTTCATCATGCAGTTATAACTTTTAACTTTAATGTGCCATTTCTATTTTATTTAACCATTGATGTAACTTCGTGATATATTAAATAAAAAAAATAATTCAGAAGTCACTAAATTAAGCACATTTTACAGTGATGTTAACTGTAGTCTTCTTTACCAAGAAATACTATTAAAATCCCCCCCAGGACAGTTAAATTCTTTATAATATAATATGAAAAAAAATAAGCAGTTACACTGAGATGGTTCTTAATGTGTTTTTGTACAGTCATTTATTGGCGACAGGCAGCATTAAACCATCTATAATAAATGTTTGTTTATTGCTTATGAATTTCCACGATTTTCTATATCAGGGGTTGTCAAACTTTTTAATGGCAAGGATCACTAAACAATCCCCTTGTGAGATCAATTATTTATTAGGCTTACAATATTATACAATTATAATAGCCTATAATATAATATAAAAACTAATGGAAGTATTTAAATTGATAGTATATTATATCAGTTTAAATGCTTCAATTTGTTTAAAAAAGTAATTAAATAGATCTAATAGCTAAATATATTCAAAGGAACATGTGAACTCTTTTATAGTTATCTAAACATCCCTGAAACCCAAACCACACACACATGTATTTAAACTGATGTGTGTTACTTTGGTGTTTAGAGTTTATCGTCTGCGCGGCATTTTATTCTTTCTGCGCGGCCGCGGCATCACAAGTGCGCAGCTGCGCACGCGCGCAGCTTAGAGGGAACATTGACTGCAACCCATACTGTGTGTGAAGAAAATCTCTCTTGAATTTAAGGCAAGTTAACGCGACAATAACGATAGGTTTACATCGCAATTTTTCAGTAATAAACGCACATCTTCGTTAAGACAGATGCTGAACAGATGCAGTCACACATGTACGAATCTCTCTCTCTCTCTCTCTCTCTCTCTCTCTCTCTCTCTCTCTCTCTCTCTCTCTCTCTCTCTCTCTCTCTCTCTCTCTCTCTCTCTCTCTCTCTCTCTCTCTCTCTCTCTCTCTCTCTCTCTCTCTCTCTCTCTCTCTCTCTCTCTCTCTCTCTCTCTCTCTCTCTCTCTCTCTCTCTCTTGATAATTAATCCAAATAAATGCTATAATCCATTAATTCAAATAAATGTAATCTTACGCACTACTTTATCTCTGTGTCTGATTCAAAAGAAGGCAGAATGCTAGATCTAACGAGCCGTAACTGACGAAAATAACTGTCAATGTTACCCTACCGGTCAAATATTGCGCTGCAAACATCAATAGCAGCTTTAAGTTGTCAATGTTTAGTCAGTTGTCAAGAGGGCTGACCTCTTGTAACCAAGTAGTTCCCTTTTTAGGTACTAAGTCGTTATCGGAGTCTGACATGCTGCTCTTCGTGTATACTCTGACAGGTGCTGTTGTTGTGCGTGCTAGGGAACGTAAATGCGCCATACGCCATCGCGTCGCAATATCACTGATATCGCGATATGACACTTTTTTTATCATGTACAAATTTATACCGGTATTATCGTGGACGGTATGATATGGCACACCCCTAATTAGCACCACATCAGATATCATTCTGAATAATCGGTTTTCGTTATCGGCAGAGAAATTTAGCATCAGTGCATCTCTATTAAGTATATCAGTTTTTTTTAAACTGAAATTTTGATGGGAACCTATAAACCTTGTACCCATTACCATTTTAAAGAATCACATTTTTTTGTAATATAGACACAGCACATGGGAACCAGAGGAGAACATCCTGGATGATCGACTCATCACGGGCTTTGAGCAAAAGTGAGTGTCACTTAAAGACTTTGCATTTACCTTTTAACTTAAATTCCAAAATGAAAGTAAATAAAGTTATAAAAATGTAACAAACAACAATATTTATTACATTTACAGTGTGTATGTCCCAACAGTTCATATTTTCAATGTAAGAGCCAGGAAAAGATTGTTTACTTTTATTATTTTTCTTCTCTTGCTTAACTTTTTCAAGCTTTTTGCTGCCAGTTAGACTGGGAACTTCCCTCTATGATGACTTTTTAAACAAAGAAGACTTGTATTATGTTTCAATGGCTTTCATTTTGATTGTTATGATTTAGGCTTGACACTAAAGTGATGTCATATTTTCCTTGGCTTAAATGGTGCTGTCCTACATTTCATAGGGAGCGGGAGCAGGAACTTTATGGCCCAAAGAAACGTGGACCGAAACCAAAAAACTTTGTACTAAAGGTTTGAGTTTTCTTAAAACCCTCTTAGAAATCTATCCCTTTTTTTACATTTTAAATGTTTTAATACAAGTTTATGCCTTGAGTGTTTCAAAACTTAAAATAAACTTCTTGTTTGAAGCTTTAGTACCTCTCAGTCACATTTGCTTTTCGCCTGTCTAGGCACGGGCACAGGCTGGTGATAGACCTCGGAGCTCAATTACCCGACGCACTCCACCCTGCACCACTGCAAAGCCTCCCACCTCTTCCTCTTCTGCAAGTTCAGCTGCTCCTCAGCCCTCATCATCCTCTTCCTACTCTACCGCTCCAACCCCCAGAGTACACTCTCTCGCTGCTGCTCATAAACTGAAGAAAGACATCCATCGTTGTCATAGAATGTCTCGACGGCCTTTGCCACGAACCGACCCTCTGGCCGATCCCACAGGATCCACATCTTCATCCCGTCCTCCCATCTCGCCATTCTCCGAAACTGTCCGCATTCTCAACCGTAGGGTCAAACCTCGGGAGGTTAAGCGGGGACGCATAATCTTGAACCTGAAGGTCATTGACAAATCTGAAAATGGTGGAGCTGCCAGTAGAAGGTCACCGCAGTCTTCTGTGGGGCGGGCGAAAATCCCATCCCGAAATCGCATCATTGGGAAAAAGCATGGGGACATGCCTTATAGGCCATTCCAGCATCCTATGAAGATGTTGGGCTTCCCAATGTATGGCCAGCCATTTGGGCTTCACCCCTGTGGGCAATTGTCCTCCATGGCCAATGAAGGGTCCAACACTGGAGCCAATCGAAGAGGTTCCTCTGCAAATGGGCAGAAGTGTCAGTACCAGCCGCCACCTTCTCCATCCAGCTCCAGTGGGTCTAACGGCAGTTCCCCTTCATCTCAGAAACCACTGACTCAACCTGAAGCTCCTACTTCAACTAAACTGTGCTCCCCAGCCTCATCCTGTTCCCAAGATGCCTCCCAACCTCATCCAAAGTCCAGCCCGGCGCCATTCCTCCCTTCCTCTCCCTCCTATTCGTCCTCCCCATCATCCTCTCTTGAAGACGAAGACCAGGGCTCTCGGGGCGGAAAACGGAAACTTCGACAACGAACCCAGCCGGGTCAAGCCACGGTCAGCCAGGTTAGTGACCGCACTACTGCCCCACTTCTTGAGGAAAATAGGGTGCCAAAAGAGGGGGACCCCGATTGGCACCCTGAAATGGGCTGTGCCAATGTAGTCGTGACTGACGTCACCACAAACCTTCTCACAGTCACCATCAAGGAATTCTGCCATTCTGGAGCGGGTTCTGAACCCCCCTCCCCTTGCCAAGCTGACAACCCCACCCTCTCCCACCACAGCTGCCTCTTGAAAGTTCCCCCTAAATGCCCCCAGCCAAAATATCTGCCCACTTAACCCCATAAGAACTTGCCATAATGATATTAACGCACCCAAAAATAGTTGCCGTTAATTAAATTAAAATGTATTTTTGGTGAAATTGAGATATATTGATGTAATTTTAAAGGCAGGGTTGCTTCCCTTGACCTATACTTTTTAAACAGCATGTTATGATGGTTTTGTAGTACTTCATGCCTTTCTTCCCCCTCTTTTTTTTCCCCAGTGATCCTGTCTTTCCACAGCCTTTTTGCCCAGTAATTGCACCTTGTCTTGTCACCACCAGTGCTGTAGAGACCGCCATTCCCATATCTCCAGACCTAAAGTTCAGAATCCACCCAAGAAATGTTGATCTCAACAGCTTTCTTGGACTCGAGATGTTGTACCAAGAATTTTTTTTATTTTTTGAGGTGCTTTGTTATTAGAATAACAAACACTCCTCCTTTGGAAGTTCAGCCAGTGTGGGTGAAGATTGTGTATCCACACACGCACTTGTTAGAGAACACTAATTGTGGCAATATGCCCATTTAGGCATCCAACCCATCGCCAACTGTCTCCTTTGCTAACGAAGAACCATTGCTCATGAAGAACCCAAGTCATCGTGGCGCTCACTAGATCACCCGGGCGTAGACGTGACTGTATTTATATACACCAAGCTGCGAAATCCTGAGGACAGTTAAGTTATTTCCTTCCGCTTGAACGCTTTGATCCAGATGTCTGCCGAGACTCTAAACTGACTCAAGTGTGAATGCTGAGGACTGCATCTAAAGTGTGGTACTACGTTAAACCTTCTACATACTCAACAACCCACTTTCCTTATTGGAGAAGTACCTTCTCATATTTGCCTTCTGACTACAATAGTTTGTGTTTCATGTAATAGTTACTGTATTTTGGGGTTGGTAACCAGAGGTAACTTCTCTCAGAACTTGATTGAAGGAGTTCAAATACCATTTTAGAGACTTTTAGAGTAAGTGGGTCACAAACCTACCAAATATAACAGATTGCCTTGATTGATGAAAAGGCAAATTGCCTTTCGCACTCTGAAACGTTACAGTCCGGGACCATGTTTATTGTGAGTGTTATGCTGGTGACTGCATGTCGTTGGTCACTTGAGCTTGTCTGCAGGTCCAACCAGGTGCTAGAATTGCCAATACAGACCTGGGATAAAGCTAGCTTGTTTAGTTAGTAGATGCTTGGGATGTGTCTGTACCGGTATTGTTATTGGTCCAATAATATCTATCTAGTTTTGAGAACGTTATCTGTGCATTGGTAGCAGATACATAGATATATATACATATAGCCACATTAGCGGCTGTTTCTATGTGCCGCTATACGTAAGCCGTCCGCCATATTGGAACGGTCCGAAACCGGTCCGTGACGTTTCAAGAGAAAGTTGACTGAGCATCTGCAAACGTAGTGTGACGCATGTATGAATATTTACATCTGCAATAGATTTCAGCATATGGTTTTGCTAAGCTAACACATTACAAGACGAAGGTGTCCGCTAACATGACATTAAAAAGTTACCATAAGGTACTATAGTAAAAACCTCTAATAATGAGTTAATGCTAAAAACACAAACAAACATGAGAATGGTTAATAAAGGCCTTCTGAAGCGAAGCCTTGCATTTTTCCATGCGCATATTTACAACTATAATTACTGGCTTCCCGGAATGGCCGTATGCGAGACGAGTTTCGACAGAAGAGTGACCTCTGACCCGACGCATGGCGTATTGGCGAACGCGGAAGTGTAGAGGATATAGCAAAACAAAACACCGGTCATGAATTAGAAGTCTAAAACGAGATTTTTTTTTTTTAAAGAAAAATGTTGGGAGGAACTTGAATTTGTTCCCTGGCCCTATTTGTTTGAACGAGGAGAGGCATCTACTCTCACCTAGCTTACGCTACTCCTACATCCTACGTCATGCGTCGGAGGTCAGAGGTCACTCTTCCACCGAAACTAGACTCTCTTGTGAACGTGCGTGTGGCCATTACCGGAAGACAGTGATTATAGTTTATAAAGTTTTAAATATGGATATTTTTTATTACAAAAAAACATTGCTTCACTTCAGAAGGCCTTTATTAACCGCCTGGAGTCGTATGGATTACTTTTATGATGGATGGATGCATTTTTCGGGCATCAAAATCTATGGGACCATTCACTCCCATAAAGCTAGGAAGAGCCAGGATAGTTTTTTTAATGTAACTCTGATTATGCTTGGCTGAAACAAGAATGTCACACACACCTAGGATGGCTTGAGGGTGAGCAGATTATGGGATAATTTTCATTTTTGGGTGAACTATCCCTTTAAGTATCTGTGGTTTCACAATGCTCAATATTGTGATGACACGCTGACCGTTACAAGATGGCTGCCGCGCCGACTTGTCTGGAGCGGTTGAATGTAGCTTCTACGTATATATATATCTATGAGCAGATACACCGCTTGTATCTACTCCACTTTTACTTGGGTTATAAAGGGCAGTTACAAAGGTTAAAGGAATAGTTCATCCAAAAATGAATATTCTGTCATCATTTACTCGCCATCATGTTGTTCTAAACCCGTACCAGAATTTTGATGCTATTTTCCATACAATTAAAGTGGATGGGGAACAGGAACTGTAAAACTCCAAAACAGGACAAATGACTTTCCAAGTTGTATAAGGCATCTAGTAGCTTTGTGTGAAGAATGGACTAAAGTGACTAATTCTTTAAAGGGTTAGTTCACCCAAAAATGAAAATTCTGTCATTAATTACTCTCCCTCATGTCTTTCTAAACCCGTAAGACCTTTGTTCATCTTCAGAACACAAATTAAGAATTTTTTGATGGAATCCGAGAGCTTTGTGACCCCCTATAGACAGCAACGTTATTACCACTTCCATGGCCCAGAAAGGTGGTAAAGACTTTGTTAAAATAGTCCATGTGACTCCAGTGGTTCAGCCTTAATGTTATGAAGCGTGAACCACGTCAGAGACTGGCACAGATTTTTTTTATTTTTTTTATCATCTTTTCATAACATTAAGGTTGAACCACTGGAGTCACATGGACTATTTTAACAATGTCTTTACTACCTTTCTGGGCCTTGAAAGTGGTCGTTGTGTTGCTGTCTATAGGGGGTTTGAGAGCTCTCAAATTTTTATCAAAAATATCTTAATTTGTGTTCCGAAGATGAACGAAGGTCGTATGGGTTTGGACCGACATGAGAGTGAGTAAATCATGACAGAATTTTCATTTTTGGGTGAACTAACTCGAAAAATACTAGAAAAGTTTGCTTGACAGCCTTGGTCACCATTCACTTTCATTATAAGAAATAAAGAGCAGCTTGGACATTCTGCTAAATATAATCTTTTATGTTTCATTGAAGCAAGGTTTAAAAATACATGAAACTGAGTACATGATGACAGTTTTTACAGGGAAGTTTAATATTTACTAAAAGCTAAAGGGTTTAGTCGTGTCATGGTGTAACTTTATTATTTTAGAATTGTGGGAAGCTTTTCACAGGCGTATTTTGGGCAGTCCAGCAAGCAATATTAAAACCTGCCACATTAGGCCTAAAGAAACAGGTTAACACACAGCTTATGGCAGCTAACTTGGTTGTACTGAAGGATGATAAAATGTCAGACTCCTCCGGAGGACAAAGGCAAACCTCATTATATGATTTAATTATAGAACACAATTAAGTTCCACTTGTAGTCATATAGCCATCCTCTAATGGAGCACTTTTACTCTATCACTGTGCCTTTAGGGAGAAATGAACCTTAGAAAAATGGCTTTTTTAAAAAACGTTTTTCCCAAAATGATTTACAAATATTGACAATTTTTATAATTTTTAGCGTGTGTATATACATATGAAATTTTTAATGACTTTAGTTTACCGGCTTCCAAACATTATTGTGAACTCGTCTAACTCGTTCTTTTTGTTCATCAAAGTCAAACGTTTATCCCAGGTCTGAAATAATTCATGTTGTGAACATTACCCCTGGTGCTGCCACACGGAAGGCGCCACGTTCGGTTCATCTGTACAGAAATATATCTAATATCGAAGCATGTGTTGCATTTAGCTGCTCTGTTCGACCCCTTAATGTTGTTACCTTTGCCTACAAAGTGTTCCACAAACAGTCAAGTCTTCGTTTACCTTTATATCCGTAATGTTAGAAAATAGATGTTGCTATGGTGTGAAACAATGCAAGATGGTTTCTCCTAAAGAGGTAGCTTAGCACTAAGATAATACGTGGCCTACATTTCATGCAATAGGGCTTGTTTTATATAGGATGTAGCCACCAGGGACCATCACGGCACAGACAAGAGATTATGTTTAAAAAGGTAAGGATGAAGGTATACTGGAGGTTACATTCTCAAATATCAGTGTCTGATGTGTTTTTTAAATATTTTTTATTATTATTATTATTATTAATAATAATATTTTTTTCCGTACCGTAGAAGTGAATGATATGTGCTGCCTTTATTTTAAAGCCATTGTTGTTCATTTTGACTAGTCTAATTTGGGTTTGAGAGTTTAGAACCCAAAACAGAAGTAAGTGTGATTTATCTCTTTGGTAATGTGTAAGGTTAATGCCATTGATGAAGCTGATTGTGATAATGAACTTGTTGCTATGACATTGTAATGTAATGGATGCATGATTTGAGAACCCTAATTGTACAGGTCATTTAAATGTCATACTGTTGTGCTTTGTGTTTCTTGAAAGAGGCTTTTAATAAAATCACTTTAAAGACACTGTCTTTGTGCCACCCACTTAATTATATTGTTTGTTCAAATTACTTTCCTTTGGGGGTAGAAAATATTTCAGGGTCACACAGGTTTGGAACCACACAAGGACGGTTAAATGATGACTATAAATTGTTAAATTGGATGAACTATGGCTT